>JAFBJY010000191.1:0-34608 GCA_016801885.1 Toxotes chatareus | reverse complement strand
GATAAATTTCAAACATTTCACATTGCCACGCCTTTCCGTACCCTAGACAAAGACCAAGTGCCCAGAGTGTGGAGGATATTATGTCTCCCTTTCCCGCCATCTGCAGGACTGGCATGGCATGAAGGATGATAAACAGAAGCTCTCTTCATTAGTAAGAAACATCTAAGATATGGTGGGAGACTGAGGTGCCCCATCAAAGACTGTGGATCACAGAAATACTTCATGAGACTGGACAAGTACCTCATCTCTGCCCATGGGAGAAGGCATTTGTCTTGGTACTCACTGCATGGAGGTCCATTTCCTGGAACTTGAACTTACCCACCCTTCACTCCTAATCTCTATCCCTCAGTCAAGCAACTGTCTGAGGCATGTGTCTTTGGTACCGCGATGGAGGTCCATTTCCCAGAACTTGAACTCACCCACCGTTCACCTTAACTTTTCCTCTCAGTCAAGCAACTGTCCTGGGCATGTGTCTTTGATACTTACCTGCATGGAGGTCCATTTCCTGAACTTGAACTTACCACCCTTCACTCCTAACCTCTATCCCCTCAGTCAAGCAACTGTCTGAGGCATGTGTCTTTGGTACTCTCACCGCATGGAGGTCCATTTCCTGGAACTTGAACTCACCCACCCCTTTACTCCTAACCTTCTCAGTTTCTTTCTCCTTCTGATTTTGAATTTACAGACCAGTAGGCCAGTGCACAAAAAATTCACCCATAACCCTTAACCCCAACCCAAACCACAACCCAGCCCGTGCCACTGTTCTGTAAATACTTTCTCATCTGTATAACTACCTCTCTGAAGATTCCAATTAACTTACATCCAGAATTATTGTCACAATATTCTGCTTCCTTATAAGAACCATCGGTACCTGGATCAACCCCACCCATCTACAAAACTCCGTGACAACCAGGTGAGTTCCTCCCACATAGAATATATACATTCATACCTTTTAATATGCACACCAACATTCTCTCACACACATTACATTCCCTCAGGAACCAAAATGCAGACACTTGGTCCTTGTGGGATTTGAACCCTCTTCTTTCCTACTTCTTCTTTTCTACTCCACGACCACCATTACCCGGACCTCCATCTTGCAGTCTTCACCAACAAAGAAAAACAGCATCTACCAGAAGCTCAACAAATTACCACCCGGACCTGCATCCGGGAGGCCGGGTTCAATCCCACTCACCACCAAAGAACAATCTACTGAAAGATATCCAGCATCATTGATACCTAAGGTAAGAGTCCTCCACCATTTATAACTTTTATGTATCTACATAATTATTTCAGAGTGAAGTCTACACACAGGAGCGGACCTCAGATGGCTCCTCCGCACACACACACACACACTCATACACCTGCACACACATAGTCCTAACAACACACCACAACCACTCATGACACTTAACATACAGCCTCCAACACATAGACAACACACCATATCCACACTCACTCATGCACCAGATCCATAACCAGGCAAACCAGTAAACAATGCTTCAAACTGATACAGGCTCTATATCACAAACAAATCATGGACACAGCCATAAACACAGAACATTTCTCCCAGGTATGCTGAGACAAGTCACACGCCTCACAGATTTTATTAAACCATCCACACCCACAACAGAAAGCGCAAGTAATAAAATACATGATAATATACAACGGATGCACAACACAATCACCATACTACACGACCATTACACACACATAATCAACACTATATATACATCATCTTACAATTCCATAGCTTTAGATATATAGCCACCAGTTGGGCCAGGAAGCGCTCACGGATCAAGACTTTTCTACATCAACACTGCAAGAGACCCACCGACTTTTTGAAGATCACCAGCATCCCCCAACAACCAGAACATCACCCCATTCATCAACAAACAAGAACCAACACCCTATCAACCATCTCCGAAGAAGAATATCCCCCCTACCCAAATCATCCGCCCCCACCACCCTCTCTGTCTACCAAGGCATACGGAAAACCACCACAGAAGAACTTAATCTACAATCCTATCCCCCAAGCCCATTTTTACCTCAACAAATCTCAACAGAAACCCAAACCACACCTCAACATAAGACCACATCAACAGAAGACAAAACCAGATCCCAGTAGCCCCCTCCCTCCTCACCCAATTTATAAACCCCCACCTCAGAGGACCCATCAAGCCCCCACCCCTATAACAACAACATCTCTATCATCAAGACCCGGACTCAGAAATGCCCCACCGGCCCCAACAACCTCTACTCCTCAACTACAGAAAATCCGGAAAGTGACCTGGGGACCTCACCACCTACTACAGAAGAAATACCTCAAGCACCCCCATAACCCTATCTCCCCATTCTCCTCCTATTTCATCTTCTTCACCACCCATACAAATAATAGCTCAGATTCACCACCCCCAGCCATCACTGACACACCATAGAGGAACTCCAAACAGTCACTCTCAGCACACATTCCAATGTTTCTGTCCATATGAGCATGTGCCCCCCATCATGTCTCCACCACATCATACTTCATCTCCATCTCTCTCCTACTATCCAACCTGAAACTCCCACCCTCCCTTCTTTCAAGTCGCCTTCCTCTTCTTCCCCACCCCATTCACCCACTTCTCCTATCCCAGCCGCTCCAACCTTTCCCTCACCTGCCACCTACCCTACTACTCCCTCCCCCCTCCACCCCTCTTGGCTGCACCATACCTCCCGGACCAGACCCTTCATCGACCCAACTACCATATTGCACGTCCCACCACTTAAAATCCAGGACTGGCATTTCAAAGACAAAGAAACCTATCCTCATCCTTGGCGCACTCAAACGTCCCAGGATACACCCACCCACAGATCCAAATAGACAGCTACCCTGGAGCAAACATCTACCATTTCCTCAAGGTTTGGCAGAAAAACTCCCCCAACCCCCATGTCAAAAGATTCTCATTTTCTCAATTGGAATAAACAATAAAAGATCAAGACCCTAAACAAACCTCCATCAAACAACTGAAGACCCTCTTCCGTCAAGGTAAGTCGACCTTCCCCAATGCAGACATTTACTTCCCGTAATGAATTTTTTTTCATCCAACCTCACCCCAACCCAGAAACATAATCTCACCCTCATAAACAACGTCATGGCCACCCACTTTTCCCATCCTCACTGAAATTTCTCATGAAACTTTACTACAGAAAAGACAACATCCATTGTACACCCACCACAGCAAGCCTTATCTTCCAAAATTGGCTGGCACACAACTAAATTTACAACAAATCCCAAACCCAACCCGGACCTCTCACAACACACTCACACCACACATCAGCCTCCGGACCTGGGTGGAACTCCACTTCAAATATCCTTAACCTAGCCACCCTCTTTTCTCTCCTCTACATCTCAACGTCAGCTTTTGGAGAGGGGCCTAACTTTCATACCTAGACCCCATGCATCTCGTCCGGAGGAACTTCACAAGGACCTATACGACAGACGACTTAAACTCATTGACTATTTTCACCTTCAACCTGACCAACAACCAACCTTATTTACTCATTCATCTCATTGGGAACCCGACCATGAAAACCTCATCCACTCATCCACCAAACTATTCAACAAAACAATAGGGCCCTATTAAGCGTTCCGGCCCCGGGGATATCTCCGATAACCTCTCGGGCCGGAACGCAGGGGCCCTATCTGAGATCACTTCAACCCCTAACATTATTATTTTCAAACCAGCAGACAAAGGATCCAAAATTGTAATCAAGGATGGGCAACAATATTTATTAGAAGCCAATCGTCAGCTTAATAATCCAATCTCTACAAACCACTTCAGGACACCATTCAGCCACATACACAAAATATACTCAGGAACATCATTCACACATTATACAATAAAAAATTCATTACCGCCAAACAAAAGACTATCTCTGGACCAGACAACCCAAGACCCGCTACTTTTATTTACTACCCAAGATACATAAAAGAACCGGAGACTTTCATGCTATTTCTCGGACATGTCTGTGTTTTTTGTACCTACATAACTACTGCATTTAAGGTGGTGCGCATGCAGCATATCATTTGAAAGCTGAAAGTCTTATCTTTTCAGCGATATAAACCTTTACAAGCTAAAACAACGACTTTAGGTAGAACTAAACCATCTTCTAAAAACAACAAAGTAATAACTGTCGTCGCTCATTGTTTTATTTTTTTACTAGTCGCCCCTGCAGTTCAACACGCAGCGCAACAACAACAAAAATGGTCTTGTTTTGTCGGGAAAAGTCTAAAGAATCACGTCGAGTTGAAAATGCGGTCAAAAACATTTCTTTAGGTGCATAAATGATCAAAAGTTGCAATCAAATTTTTCCGACTGAAAACTACAGTGCACTATTGCTCCTTCGTTTTCACGTTTTGTCGCCTCTGTTTTGTTTTGAAAATTAATACCATGGAGCTTGGTTTGTAGTCCCTGCCTCTGCTTTTGATTGACACCTCATTTGACCATCCAGGAAGATCTATGGCCCCCCACAGCCAGAAATAGCCAATGAGCGACTCTAACACGTTAAAGTGCACCGCCCACTCTGACGCTTGTCTTTTCCGCCTATCATATCTTACGCTGAATCTGATCTAATGGCCGTGTAGCCAATGAAATTGCAGTCGCGGGGAAGTGTCACATGTTGTGATTGTGGAAGGAGGAGGGCTACAAGACCGTGCGTAAACAAATATACTGGATGTCAGCTAGTCGCATGCGTGACGCAAGCGTAAAAACAGTAGTGATTTTCTTATGGCTCGGCTCGCTAAAAGTGCCGGTTCTTTCAGCTCCCCCAGGTTCTCCGCAGATGTTTTTTGTTGCTTAAATTGATTTATTAACAAAATAATGTAAAATTACGTGTAAAATTAATTAATTTTCCTGCGGTCACTCATTTTGTCACCTTCTCAGCGTGTTCTCTCTCTTTCTCCTGTCTGTAACCCCGCCATCCGCAACACCCCCGCCCCGGCTTAGTGCGGAGATACGCACGTCACGTAGTTGACCAATCACGTGAACGAAAAAACAAAAACAAAGCGCTGCGGCTCCGTCGTTCACTTCAAAGATGGCCATTGCGGTCGCGATCGAGACATCACTTAGAAACAGGAGAGGGCAAAAGGGCCATGTGGCTGTGGGTTTTGTTCCCAGCAATCAAGAGCACACAGTTTGACCAATCAACTGTCTGAAGACTGAGATCCGCTGATTAAATGAGTCAAGTCTCTTACTTTACTGCATGGCATGCTGAGAATAACGTGATGATGTCATCATCTGCCGCTTATATGGGTCCAGGCCCAGGTTGCGGCCGCCCAGTCCACACCGAAATTCTACGGGTGGGCTCACCACCTGTGGGCTCACCACCAGGTGGAGGTGGTGCCGTCAGCCCAGAGGGGGCTCAAACCCACGATCCTGAGATATTGAGTCTCATGTTCTACTAATTGAACTAACCAGGCGGCCAAACTTAGGAAGGTGAAATTGTAAATATGTAAACAGTGTGCTGTGAATAGTATATGATTCATTCACATAAAGTTGTTGATTTCTGACCCAGTAACTTTTCTGACTAATTTCTTATAATGCAGGTTTAGTTTCCAATAGAATAATGAGCATTCAATGTTCTCTCTTCCATAACGATTTTGGCCACTACTAATTGTGAATATGAATATGAATATTAATATGAATATTAATATATTGGAGGAATCAATATGGAATATGATTCCTCTAAGTGTCACCTTTCATTAGAGCCGTCATTGATGTCTGTATGTTGAAGCATTCAGGAGTTATACACTTGGCACCTGGCGTGCCCAAGAGCTATCCAAAGTGGCCATTTTGGATAGCTCTTGAGAACGCCTGGACATACCCACTGAAAACCCCAGCAAAACAGTCAATTTTTTGTACAATTGCTATGAAATTTTAACATGGAATGGGTAGGACTTCAGTCTACAGAAATATGTTGTCATCTAATCCTATCCTACAAGCCCAGGTTATTAGAAAGATGCATTTTTTAAAAAAAAATCCAGGCAAGGAAAAAAAAAATTTTTTTTTCTGTGTTTAATATTCTCTTACTCAATACCAGTTACACCTACAGTAGATCAGACTGCTGAAATAAAAACTTTAGAGTGTTACCTTCACAAAGAGACCAAACTTTTGAATGTCCTTCTAAGGGCTCAAGAACAGCTTTGAATTTAATTTGGGCATGTTTTTGACAGGTGTTTTGGGCAAATTAGGCCGGAGTGTTAAGGGGTTAATAACCATCATCCATCCATACATCGGATTGTTAAAAATCATTTCATCACACTACAGTCTCAACACCCAGCTTTTCAAAACCATAGAATCATTTCAGCATACAGAAAACATAAAAACTTACGGACCATAGACCCACACCCACACTACAACATAGCCACCATTACAAGAATAGAAAATTCATCCATAACCCACGTGCAAATACCGCGTTTCCCACAACAGGAAATTTCTCCATCTCCACCACCAACGTAGTTTATATCATCAACCGCACACTCCGTCACAAACACTATATAGGCGAAACCAAACACTCCATCCATACCCGTCTTTCACAGCATCTTTATAACATTGGAGAAGGTCGACTGACTACCCCTCTAGTACAACATTTCCAATCACACCCCTACCCACCTGATAATTTCTGGACTCGAAAACAATGATGCATGGACAATAAAACAAAGAAAGAGAGCTGAAAAAATCTGGATTCACAAACTTGGAACCACTGTACCCAAAGGACTCAATGATGACTAAAGGACTCTCCCTTTTTTTTTTTTTTTCCTCTTTACAGTAAGTTCTCCCACTCCCCTATCGCCTAATGGCTATTATCCCCTGCCACCCAGCAGGCTAGGTTTTAAATATCCCACCCCAATTATTAATTTTAAATTTTAACTTTTTTCTAAGCATTGATTAAAGTTACCTACATCTTTCTTAAACAATATATAGCTCAATGCCAAACACTCCCGTCCTGTCACCCAGCAGACCAGAGTTTGACCCCCACCTCTACTCAGACTCTTTTCCCCCTTCAGTTAATTCTCCTTGTCCCCTATAGCCTAATGGTTATTACCCCCCCTAAAAAAAAAATTTTTTTCTCTTCTTCTCTTCCTCCCCTCCCTTCCAATTATTAGCCACCACCGACCCCTGTCAACAGGACTATTCTCAGTTTCTTTCTCCTTCTTATTTTGAATTTACAGACCAGTAGGCCAGTGCACAAAAAAATTCACCCATAACCCCTTAACCCCAAACCCAAACCCCAACCCCATACTTTCCCTAACCTTAAGCCCCTACCTCCTCACCTTCTCTCTCCTCCCTCCCTAACTTGTTCAGTCCTCACCCACCCGAACCCCTAAACTTCCCTAATCCTAACCTTAACCATCCCACTGCCCACTCTATTTAATCCTAACCCTAACCTTTATACCTCGCTTACACCCCAGCTCCATAACCCTATCTGAAGATTTTACAATCCTGGTTGACCTTTTATAATTCCTTTATCTCCCCACCTATTTTATCCTCCCTCAGTGCCTCTTTGAGAAATCAAATAATCTCTAATTAGAGGATAAAAGATTGGAAAGCAACAGAATTAACTTAAGAAAATTCAGAGCAATTATGTGGAAGAAAGAAACATTTTAAACAGCCAACTTGAATTGAACCTAACCTCAATTAAAGAGCCACTGCAATCTTATGAAATGAAACAGGGTTAATAAAATAATGGTGTTTATAATATTTTTTTATATGGTGTGTGTAACGTGTGCATATATATGAACTTACCTTATTTATGCCTTACATGACATTTATTTTTTTTTTCTTATTAAAGATTTTTTGCATGTTTTCCTATTTTTTATATAGATAGTGAGTTCCATGTATTGCATTTATACCATTCTTCAAGCACTTACCTTTAATGTTATTATTACGGTTGTCCAATATTTATTGTATTTATTATATTTGTATCAATATTAGCCTTTTGCAGATGACTCCAGACTCAGAGGAAAAAATGGTACTTTCCATCCCAGACCCTAAATAAAGGGACGATCAGCAGGATGGTCTGAAAATACAAAACAAAAAGGAAACAACTATAATAATATCAATTAGTATCAACCTCTCAGAAAAAGGAAAAATTGAAAACCACAAACGGAAGTGGGGTGGTGACTCTGTGCAGGCACCTGTTGCCAGTGCACCAAAATCACAACTTGTGATTATTTAAGAATTTATCTTCCCAACCTAACAAAACCCAATTCTAACCCTAACCCTGAAACCAAGTCCATTTTGTATCTATTTTCTTAGAAAGCGAAGCTTAAAACCTTCTTGTTTGATAAAGCTTATAATTAGTTGTAGTTACAGTCTAGTTATTTATTAAACTTATAGTTAGTCACAATTATCTCTATAGACACTGTTACAGTTAAGGATATAGCCCTTAGTAGGGCTGGCTCAGGCAACTGAATCATCCCCTAGTTATGCTGCTATAGGCCCTAGGCTGCTGGGGACATCCATGATTTACTCGCACTTCTTCTTCTTTCTCTTTCTCTCCTCAGACCCCCTCTCAAATCTATTAGCCTTTATTACATGTCATTAACTCTGTGTCCTCTCTGTCCCGTAGTCCTGTGTTTGTTTCTCTCTGGTCTCTCTTTCTCTGTACCTTACTGCAGGTACCTCTGGCTCCAGACTGCATGTCCTATGGTCCTGGCTCCACCCACCTGCTGCTGTTTATTGTTTACAATGATCTATTTCTAACATGTTTAATGTTCCGTTCTGCTACAGATAAATATTTGATTAATATTCTTTGCAAACTGTAATGTAAATAATTACCAGTCATGACAGCTTTTTTGCCTCCGTGCTCTGTTTCATAATTCTAATCTGCTGAGCACACATTATCCAATAACTGTTCACTAACTGTAATGTAAATACTGACCCACATTGTCTGTATTATGCTGCATGTCTTTCTCCCCTCTCCTCCATTCCTAGCTGTCCTATCTTCCTCCTTTTCCTCCTTTCACCCAGCCCGGCCATCGGCAGGAGGGTCCCCATCTGAGCCAGGTTCTGCTCAAGGTTTCTTCCTGTTAAAGGGAGTTTTCCTTGCCACTGTCGCCTTAAGTGCTTGCTCTGGGGTCAGGCTCTGGGTCTCTGTAAAAGCGCTTTGAGACAATTTTGATTGTGGAAGGCGCTATATAAATAAAATTGAATTGAATTGAACACAGGCAGGCCGACTGCTGGGTAATGGTGCATGACCCGACCGCCACTACTTGAGCCTTGTCTTCCGTGTCAGCATAAGGCAGAAAGGAAAAAATCTAGATGAATTTCAAGGAAAAAAACACAATTTGGTTCCTTGGTGATTCAATCTAAACACATATACCACCCTACAAGAACAAAAACATTCAAATGAACAGTTACCCTGGAGCAGCATTCTATCATTTCAGCATGTCTAGATAAAAACACCTGAACATCCCTATGGTGAAGATAATGGTGCTTATCCATGAGGAGTTAACAATGGGATCAAGAATCCACAAAGACCTCCATAAAACAACTCGCCATGTTTAGAAGGCTCGGCGGTGATCAATTTCTAGCGTAATTCTCTTCCATCATCCTTCTTGCCTCTCCTCCCTTGAGGGCAACAGAAAATCTAAAAGCATGCATCAATAACCCGGTGACACAATACCACACTCCCCTCTTTTGCGGTTTACATGTGAGTGAGCAGGCGAAGGGTCAGATAAGAGATAGTGAAGTCCATCTCCACTGTTTCTTAATATGGGGTTGAATAGTACTTGTCTGCTGCTATAAATGTTGATAAGCTAAAACCATGCCAGGCATAGTTTGACTTGACCTGTACTACCACCATGGAGTGTAAGGCTGTTGGGCCAAGATCATTAAGTAATTAATGAATTTGTTTTTCTTAAAATGATATATTTAACTTTTTGGAGATTGTTTGTATTTTATTTAATTTAACACAGAGATTTTTTTGCACTACTTTAAGTTAAGACAGTCAAAGGTGCTCTTTGAGTTCATTAGAGTGCATTCAAATAATGGCATTTAATGTTTTAATTGTCATGATGTCATTTTTGTCATGGTTGTAGAATGTTACTGTACACTGAATATGTGCACTGAAGCTTGATTTAGAGAAAATAGTGAATCAAATCCAAAATCGTAATATCTGCCAGAAAAAATGCATGATTAGATCTTTTCCTAAAAATGTTCAGCCCTACAGGTGAGTAAGAGAGAAAGAAAATTTAGAGTAGCTGAGTTAATCATCTTATCTCCTCTCTTGGGATGACAATCCTAAAACTTATCAATGAGAGTGCCATACGCTGGAACAGCACCTTATGAAAATGCTGTCGAGGCTACATGATGAGAAACCCCAAAATTATGGGTATCTCTGGCCTCTCTAAAACAGACATGACTCCGCTTACAGCTGATGATATACCATCACCAAGAGAAACACTTCTTGTGCTTGCTCTCCCTTTCCATCAAGCTACAGATGAGGTTGTCTGAAAGAGAGGCGAGTGTCAGGGTCAAAGGAATCCATCCCAATGATGAAAAATATTCTTGCACTAGGCGTAATGCTTCCCCGCACTTGCACACACAGGCAGCCATACACACCTACTTGAACACCTGAGGCGTCCGAGTCACAGAACCTGCCTTCCAATCTGAGGTCATTAAGTGTATTGACCCTAGCAACACTTCAAGACCCCGTCACTCCAAGTGAGAAGTAGGCATCCAGTAGACTGCGGTCCAGGAATGTGCGTCTGTCATCAGACACTGCAAATGAGCCCCAGCCAGGACCACCATCTTCATGACAGCTGTCTTGCAACCACTTCAGGCATGTTATTCAGCATTATTTGTTTGTTGTTGTTTGGAAATCGTGACCTTTAAAATGCCAGTTGTTGTTTTTTAGATAACCTTTGGCGACATCGAAGTGGGCAAGCAGACCAAAAAGTGTCACAGCTGATGCCATCCAGGAGGTGCGAGATACTGGCAGGCGGCAATATTGCCCAGGTCCAGGATCCTGAGATGCTGGGACAACTAAAAGACAATCAAACCTCTTCGGCTTTCCTTACAGCAATTTCTCCTGCACTCCAGCCTCATCTGTGCCATTAATGAGCAGGTGTTTTCTACAACTGTGTGGTATCAAAAAGCGTAACAGACTCAATTTCAAAATGTTGGAAAAACGTACTGAGCAAAAAAAAAAAAAATAATCCCATGCCAAAGCATCCTCATTCTAACTGCGTTCGCCCAGAATTTTCCGTTATGATACATGTTCGTGACTGTATCTAAAAATATCAAGAATATTTTAAAAGTTTAAATGAAGATATGAAATAATACAATATAAAATACAATGAAATATAAATACAATAGAAAAGAATAATTATATTATTGTATATTAGATCATCAAGTAGTGTCAGTTGAGTCTGTCAGCTTCTGGGTTGCCTGTAAAGGGATTTTAGGTCCAGCACGTGTGAAGTGTTGGTGACACATGTCGACACAGTACCAGTACAGTTTGGCAATGTGTCAGCGGCTTCGCTAATATCATCACCCATCACTCGTTTCCACCTGTTTCCCGTACCCTGTCTATATATTGTCTGTGTCTCCCTTTGTTCCTGTGCCAGTTCGTCTTGTCTCTAGATCAAATGAACCAAAGCGTGTTATTCTCGTCTGTGCTCTTCTTGTCAGGTTTTGTGTGTACCCTGTCTTTGTTTGAGTTTGTTGTTTTTCCTTGTAGTGATTTTTGTGTTAACTTGTTTTGGTGATTTTATGTTCTTCTTTTGGTATTTTTTGTTTCCTTGCGTTTTCCCACGTTTGGAGTGATTATTGGCCTGCTACTGTTCCAGCTAAAGACTTTACTTTTGATTCTGCTCCTGGAGTCGTGCTTTTAGGTTTCCGTCTTTGCTCAGTCATGACATACTGTACTCGTGACCTCAATATAATATAAGCACAAGGGGCAGGATACTCAGCTGCAGGTCAAGAGAAATCTCTCCAGCCTCAAACAAATGTGTTCCAGAGAAAATGTCTCTTCACTGGAAAACACAAAGGCATTCAGTATTAACACCGCAAGGTACAAAATATCAGTTACAAGGCGACGTTCAAAAAACCAAGACCACATCAACCGTCACTATCATTGAATTGAATAAAACTTACATAGGGTGTCCTTTGCTGGCTGTGGGTCATGAATGTATATTATAAGTCTTTACTGACAATAGAAATCTCGCAAATCAATAATATATGGTTCAAGCATAAGAAATCAATATATGGTTCAAGCATTGATAGTTGTGTGAAATTATATTGTAAATCTTTTCAGGAATGATGGTTTTGAATCTAAAGAGCTTTGTTGGGATGCGACTTTACTATACTTTCATATGTTTTTTGGATGGTCAGGATCTTATTTTAAGAAAGACAAGTAAGAAAGTCAACAGAATGGAGATGATGGTCAGAATCCTGAGGGACAAAGGGTTGAGAGCTTCAGTTAGCTCCACTTGACAGAGATTTATCTGTACTTCAGAGAGTCAGATTCAGAACTGATTTTTCTTGACTCATGTTCTAAAGGAACAACTCTCTGAAACTTACTAAATCATTCCTGAAGTACATGACACATAGATGATCTGATACACAGAAAAGAACTGAGATCCTCTGGTTAATGCACCTGTGCACATTTTATTTCCCTTATCAATAAAATCTCTGCAGATCATCTGCTCCATATGTCAGACCTGCTGCTGTCCAGTCGGACAAACCTCATTTAACCTCTGATGTTTTCTCTTTTCTTTGGAGATGACATCTCCAAATAAAATTTATTCTTTTAATAACTATGACTACATTTTAAAAACACATCATGTGCTTTAACCTCCAAATGATATTAGTTTGCTTTATTCTGGAAATACAACCCTTTTTTGAACATCGACTCAACATTTATTACCTTCAATATTTTTTTCTGGTTTCTATGAACAAGTGAAGGATCATCAGATCATGACAAACTCAATGTGACTCCTGCTGCAGGAGGTTGTTAAAAGGGCAGACAGAGAGGAAAAACCAATAATATCAAGTGAAGAGGTACAAACATGGTGTGAAACAGTTTGGAGCTAACTAGATGTTTTCTTCTCTGACATGTCGGACACAAAACCTTCTTGAACAGACATACATTATTCCATCACCTCCTTCCATTTCATAGTGATTGGTTTAACTTGTTCTTCAAGGGAAGTTCAGTGACAAATTCTCTTGTATCCAACCACTGATTTCTGCTTTTCAATCCCATTTTTCTCAGAGACCTCCAGTGGTATTCTGTCTTCATGGTGGAGGTTGCTGCTCACTCACCAAAGCTGGATCACTCAGATGCAGGTGTATTCTCACGACAATCACCTACAAGCCCTTGGCTGCACAAATTTGATCTCCATTTATTTAATTATGTGACTTTCAAACCAACTGGCTTCACCACTGATGATTTAGATGTGTCCTAGGTGTTTTGTGTTTTTAAATTAATAATATGAATTCAGATCACATTTTTGAGATATAATGTGCTGTCATTAAAGGACTTTTCTGTTTGAGTGTCAAAATAAATTAGAATTAAATTAAATTCCTTTGATTCAATGTGTATTTGTTTTACAACACTGAATGTGAAAGAGCCTTAGATGAAACACTGCTCTTAAGGCGGAAGTGACATACAGTGGCTACAGAGTATTCAGACCCCTTCAGTTTTTGCAGACTTCACTGTTGTAGATTTCTTTAAATAAGACTAAGTCAGCATTTTGTTAATCAGTCAGTATAGATTGAAAATGGGCCTGATTCATTTGATTTAGTATCTATTCGAAATTTATTTGCTTTGTCCTTAAACAGCTAGGATGGCTTCACAACACAAGCTTTCTCTCTTCACCATCTTTTAGTGGAGGCGTTTCAAAGTCATGTTAGGGCCGACAGTCTCTCCCTCCTTCTCAGTGTTCTGGGAGAACTTCCCTAGTGTTTCTTGTTTGTCCCCTGTTTGTCTGTTCTTGTCTGTGTGTGTGTGTGTGTGTGTAGGCCTGGGTGTGGTTGGCTTACTTTGGGTTTCCTGCCAGAGCTCCTGCTCACCTGTCTGCAATCACCTCTGTATTTTACCCTCAGCCTGCAGTGTATGCTCCCACCACTTCTTCTCTCCACACCATGTTGTCAGTTCACAGTAGTGTCTCCTGTTAATGATAATGTTTGATGTGTGCAGGTGGATAAGCTCAGTGTTGATTGAATGGGCTGATTCTCCCTCCACCTGTGTGTCTGTGACAAGTCTGACACTTCACATTACTGACAGTGCTGAGGTGTCAAACAGGTTTAATGAAGAGATGTAGGTTAGTTTGGTTTCCCTAGCGTGTCTCTTCAGGATGTGAAATAATGAATGAACCTGACTCCCACTGAATGAGAAGCTCACTGTTGTTCAGTCCTTGTGAGGAGTTTACACCTGATCCATATTCTATCACAGAAATTGAACCACTCACTAAAAACCTCACGGTTTCATAATGTCACCATGAAATGTTCATGTTCATGCAGCAGGGAGAATCTCAGGGTCGCCTTGGTGTCAGTCACGTTATAATGAATGAAGGCTGTGGGATGTTTGGGAATCCTCTGCTGGTGGAAGGCATCCTGCTCTGAATCTTGTTGTCTTGTGAGTTTTAAGAAACCGCACTCAGGGAAACAAATCCCACATGATACAAACACAGTCTATAGTTTGATTCCTCTCCCCTGTCTGAAGTCAGAAGTTGTCTGACATCTATTCATTTCTAAAAATCCTCTAGCATTAACCACTGCAGTTCAGTGGGTTGTGTTGAGATTGTAGGTGTGATAAGTGATAATAAAACAGGTTTAAGGAATTTTAATGAATGAATGAAATGTGTCAGGATGCACTGCAATAACAAATAAAAGTTTGATGGATGATAGTGATAAACACACAGTTCCCACATAATTATTTCTCCTTGTATTCAGTGAGACAGGTATTGACCGAACATTAACTGTCATTGAGTGGTGCTGATTATGTTAGAATTTTAGAACTTTCCCACATTGTCAAATAATTATTGGTAATTATTATTAGTAGTGTTAGAGCAGCCTTTAAGCCATTCCTTCAATACACTGAGGAAGCAATACAGAAATTCAGAGGTTCATTAAACTCAGGAGGACACACTGCTGCATTTAAATAACATTTAATCACAGAGAGTTTAGAGCTGCTAGATAAATGAGTTATATGGTTTAAGAAAATCAGATAAACCTTGAAAATGGAAGTTACAGGAAAAAAACATTGTCTAAAGGAAGTTTGACCTCATAACCTCCAATCTTCACAAATCCTGACTACAGCCTTAATGAGAAGGAAATCTTCTTTCAGCTCCCTGAATGCAAAGGTGGCTCCCAAATACACAGTCACAGTATTTCAGGGTGGTACTTGTGAGTGCTTTCATGTAGTACTGAGAATGAGTGTAATTTAGAACATTTTAAATAATTGTATTAATGAGACAGTGTAAAGTGATGTTAATAGTCTTTTAAATTGCTCTAGTATAATATTTTCATTTCTCAGAACTATAAAAGATTAATAGGAATTAGGATTGGTGTGTTATTTTTTAAGTAGTTTGTAGTGATTGTAGTGGTTGTTGTAGCAGTAGTAATATCTATACTTCCTTAGTGAGTAAGTAATTGCACATCAGAGTAACTGATAGTGACTTAGCTTGTTTATTGTTCATGTCGTTCTAATAACATGTTATACTATAATGCAGTAGTAGTATAATTGA
The DNA here is from genome assembly GCA_016801885.1 of Toxotes chatareus. Lineage (NCBI taxonomy): Eukaryota > Metazoa > Chordata > Actinopteri > Toxotidae > Toxotes > Toxotes chatareus. The sequence continues at coordinate 18,872 of JAFBJY010000191.1, read as the reverse complement.
TTATATGTTATTTTCCAGTTTAAATATTCTTACATAGTTTGTGAATTTGTTTCACAAGCTCGATTATGTTCTCACATAGATGAAATAAGCTAATCTCCAATTCACCAGCCTCCAGCCAATCAGAAAAATTGGACTCTCTTCCTCTCTGAATTAAATGTTATCTGCAGTATCAGAGTGTGTTCAATGGAGACTCTGAGCACTGGCTGACTTGCACAGCTCTGTTAGCACGTGTGGACATCTTCTGAAACATATACAGATCATTCATTAGGACTAAGAAAGTATGGTGAATAATAATATGTCTTGTGTACTTTGTTACCTTGGCACATTATGATCTTCAACTTACTGCATAACTCTGAACCTCCAGATCTGCTCCATTACCCATTGATGTGGCTGATTAACCCATGGATGCATGACCTACCAATACCTACACTCTTCCATGAGTGGGGTCAAAAATATTACAATTAGAATAATGTAACTTTTGCAATAAACTGAAATTTCTTTTAATTTTGGTTAAGATAATGATTTTATTATATATTTTGATTAACAAATGAGTGATTTCATTTTTGTGTATTCATTTCTCATATTTTATTCACATTTTATCACAAAAGAAACAATCAATCAATCATGTATCAAAAATGTCAAAATCAATTGTGTGTATGTCTGCTCCTGTTACACAATGAAGGATGAACAGAGAATGAACATAAAAGTAAGTCCAGGGACCATAACACTGTCCACGCACATGCTTAAAGAGACACAAATGTCTTCTCTCTCTTCTCACTGTGTGCAACTGTTACAAATGACTTGCTGCTTGGCTGTGATCGTTACGCACAAGGAATACTGCATTTCCAGCAGCATTTGGTGGCTGCGATCTTTGTTTCTTGGACACATCTGGCATCTCTTTCTCTTCATTGGCCTGTGTGCTTCTCTCTGTGGCTGGATTGCTTTGTCACTCCACACCTACCCATTGCTTCAGTGATGTGGGTTGGTGGTTGAGTTACCTCTCAGTCGACTTTTCATGTAGTCTCAGCTCTTTTAAGCTCTGTGAGTGTTTTATGATAATCTGTAAAAGGCGACCTAACAGATAACTTTTATTACAAAGGAAGTTATAGTAAATGGTAAAAGAGTCAAAAATATAGTAGGTCTCCCACAATAAATGCAGTAATACATTACAGTACTAAACATACTTTCAGTAACTAACTAACTACTTTAGTTGGTAGTAGCTAACTAGCTAACAACAAGGTCTTAACTAATTTTGAGGGACAATAATAATACCCTATCACAGAAAAGTCATAAGATAGTAAGGTAACTTTGTAGTTGGTAATGCAGCTAATATTTAACAACAAAATGAGCTAATTTGATGAAACAATACTAATACCTATCTTGAAAAAGTCCAACTAGCTTTGTAGTTGGTAGTAGCTAACTAGCTAACAACAAAATAAGTAATTTGATGACAATAATACTAATACCCTATCACAGAAAAAAGTCAACTAGCTTTGTAGTTGGTAGTAGCTAACTAGCTAACAACAAATGAGTAATTTGCTGACAATAATACTAATACTCAGAAAAAATGAATAAATGAAGATATGCCCATGTATGTTTAACATTGACAGAAATGACCTCCTTGGTGGTGAAACTGTAGCATCAGATGTTATGCCAAAGTGCAACAATAAAGTGTATACTGACAATCACCAGTTGATAAGGATCAAGGTTCCTGGGCTAGCTTCAAGATTTCATAGGAATGTAATGGGGTCATTTGACCAGCTCATGAAAGAATGGGAGTAGTCATGAAAAACTGCAGATTTCTAGCCGAAAAGTGTGAAAAAAAAAATTTAAGAAGTACAATAACCTCATATCACAAACATGTTTTTATGAGAATACCTGGATATGAAATATAAATACTTTTAATTTAAGATTTTGAAGAATAGCAACCCTTGGGGTCATTTTGACCCCACTTATACATCTAAGGGTTATCTAGTTTATCACTTTGGGTTCAGCATCTGTGAATGAATAAAAAGCGACAAAGTCCAGGTGGAGGTGGGAGGAGGTGGAGGAGTCTCTCCAGTGTGCCACGGGGAGCTGTGTAGAGGACAGAGCAACAGCAAGGCAGTCCAGATACTGATGATTCTCTTTCAGATCCAGGAAGACACCTGGGGATGATGGTGGAACGACAGGTGGAGCTGTTCTCAGAGCAGTTCAGACTGCAGCACTGAGAGTCTTCTCCACTTCTTCTGTTTCCTCTGTCAGTCACTGCACAGTGGGCTCTCTCTCACTCTACCTCCCAATGTTATGGACCAATCAGAGCCTCTCTACACACAAGCTGCTGCTGCTTCCAACCTCTCTGGATCATCAGGACTGGCCGTCCTCTCTGCTTTACACACAGTCCTCTTCACTCTCTCCTTTAGAAAATCGCTCCTCCATCTGTTGAGAGAGAGGGTGACAGACAACAGAGGTGACAAATCAGTGTTCAGAGACTCACTTCATCAGCCTGTCAGTCACTGATGCAGCACATCCAGTATAAGAGCAGCAGTGGAGCAGCTGTGTGGTGTAGCAGCTTCCTCTCAGCTCTCCATGTTAGCGTGTTGGACTGAAGACACTGAGCTGGGCTCACACACCTGCTGAGACTTTTAGCATCCGTCTGTTCACTCACAGACATTTTCACACTCAAGTCACAGTGGAAATAGCTGCTTCGAGTCATGAAGCTTCATTACTGCACAAACAGTTTAGTGATGGATTCACTGCTGTTACATGTCAACTCATGTTCCATTTAAGAAGATATCTGTGTGTTGATGAACATCTGATCTGCTTCTGAAATATCAATGACAAATAAAAATGGAGGCTGTCACTGAAAATGTCTGACAGATGGACAGATATACGAATGTGATCCTTGGACTTCAGCAGAGGTTCTGCTCTGTATCAAAACACACAATCGCAATCAGGCTGATCCTGATCCAGCTGACGCCAATCTGTCTCTCTGTTTTCTGTCCAATCCTGAAGCCTGTCAGCATTCTCTCACCTTCAATGAGAATAGCCACTGAGGAAGGTTTGGAGGTTTACAGGGCACTGGATCTTTTGCTTTGATACGAACTTTGAAATGTTTAGGACAATACTGATGAAGCAGCATGGACTTGTCCCAACCCTCTATGACCTCAGAGTCTTCAGTCTACAGTGTGGACTGCGTCTGAGACCAGACAGATCCCTTCACTCCTGAATCTTGCAGCTTGTTTGTAGCCCACAGTTCCAGGTCTCCTCAGATGGGAGGGTTGGACTTTAGAGCTGAGGCCAGAAGGCACAGCTGATCTCTGACAAACTGCAGTAACTCAATCTGAATAAGAATAATCATGTGGATAAAATCATTTCTAATCCAATCAGATATGTCTAATCAATGAGCTTTCACTAACATGAGTAGAGGACTTTGTCCTTCTCTTATTGTGAATCATCATAATGTCGTATTTCTTCACACACATCGTCCAAATATAACCACAACATTTTATACAACTTCATAGCAGCTGACCTTAACAAATACCAAATTAGTGTGTGAGTTCTAGAGGTTTCATTGTTAAGTCAACAGACATTATTCATGACAACCCCCGGCTGAAATGAAGTGAAACTGAAGAACAATTCTTAGTCTATGAGATAAGAAAAAGTCACAATGTGGAACAACAACCTTTATTTACAAGCGTCATTCATTCATTCCAAGATGGATGGATGGAATGGATTTAAAGTTCTGGATGAGAATAAACCGGAGTTCGGTTATTGGATTAAAAGATATAAGATCACAGCAACAACGAACAGTGAACTGACCTCCAAGTCTCAGTCTACAGTGTGGACTCAGAACCACACAGCGGCTTCCTCCTGAATCCTGCAGCTTGTTGTTGTCCTCAGGTCAGGTGTCTCAGATGAGGAGGGGTTGGACTTCCAGAAACGAGGCCAGAAGCACAGCTGATCTCCTGACAACAAACTGCTGGAACTCCAATCTGGTAAAAGAAATAAATCATGTGAGGATAAAATCATGTCTAATCCAATCAGATATGTTCCTAATCAATGAGCTTTCCATAGCGAGTAGAGGGACTTTGTCCTTCTCTTGTGTGGATCATCATAATGTCAGCCTTCTACACATCATCCAAATGTCACCCACAACATTCATACAACTATTCATGTCAACACAGATTCATAACATGCTGCTGGGCTCAGTCAAGTCTGGAATTAGAAGATAGATCAAATCAGACATGTTGAACTAAAACGACTTTTGATTCACCCACTAAAATGGATCAAACTGTTAAGTCCTGATCCGGGAAAATGTCTTTAGCGGTCCTGGTCTCTATCCTGCAGATCCAACTCGAAATCACAACTAAACACATATTCAACTGAACAACAACTATTTTGATCCCAAATTACAGATGGATTTAATGGAAAGAGCTTTTGGAAAATGCAGCAAAAGTCACGCCGCCTACAATGTAATACTACTACAGTAATAATAATAATAATAATAATATGTTTTTCAGTGATTTGATTTCTCTTAGTTGAATATCACATTAAAAATGTAATTAAAGCTGCTTTTATTATCTGAAGAACATTGTAAAGTGCAACCATTTCTCTCTCAAGCCAATGCAGGGCATTGGTGCGAGGCTCTGATCACCTGCAAGAACTGATTACTGCAACACTCTGCTGCACCCTATTGAGCCGTCATTGATGTCTGTATGTTGAAGCATTCAGGAGTATACACTTGGCACCTGGGCATTGCCCAGAGCTATCCAAAGTGGCCATTTTGGATAGCTCTTGAAAGCTTCCTGGACATACCCACCATGAAAACCTGTGCAAAACAGTCAATTTTTGTACAGGTACTATGAAATTTTAACATGGAATGGGTAGGACTTCCAGTCTACAGAAATATGTTGTCATCTAATCCCTGTATCCTACAAGCCCAGATTTATTAGAAAGATGCATTTTTTTAAAAAAATCCAGAACAGGAAAAAAAAATTTTTTTCTGTGTTTAATATTCCTCTTACTCAATACCAAGATTACACCTACAGTAGATCCAGACTGCTGAAATAAAAACTTTGAAATTATTACCTTCACAAAGAGACCAAACTTTTGAATGTCCTTCTAAGGGCTCAAGAACAGCTTTGAATTTAATTTGGGCATGTTTTTGACATGATGTTTTGGGCAAGAATTAGGCCGAGGTGTTAAGGGGTTATGTATCATCCATCATACATCGGATTGTTAAAATCATTTCATCACACTACAGTCTCAACACCCAGCTTTTCAAAACCATAGAATCATTTCCAGCATACAAGCTTATAAAAACTTACGGACCATAGACCCCACACCCACACTACAACATACATTACAAGAATGAAAATTCATCCATAACCCACTGCGTTACCAAATACATTTCCCACAACATTTCTCCTCTCCCACCACCAACGTAGTTTATGTCATCAACCCCACGCACACTCAAGTCACAAACACTATATAGGCAAAAACCAAACCTTGTCCATACCCGTCTAACACAGCATCTTTATAACATTGGAGAGGTCAGGCCCAGCTTCCCTCTAGTACAACATTTTCCAATCCACCCCCCACCCACCTGATAATTTCTGGACTCGCGAAAACAATGATGCATAGACAGCCAAAAACAAAAGAAGAGAGCTGAAAAATCTGGATTCACTAAACTTGGAACCACTACATACTTAAAGGACTCAATGATGACTAAAGGACTCTCCCTTTTTTTTTCCTCTTTACAGTAGTTCTCCACTCCCCTATCGCCCTAATAGCTGTATCCCGCCTGCCACCCAGCAGGCTAGGTTTCATATCCCACCCCCAATTATTAATTTTAAATTTTAACTTTTTTCTAGCATTGATTAAAAGTTACCCTACATCTTTCTTAAACAATATAGCTCAATGCAAACCTCCCGTCTGTCACCCAGCAGACAGGTTGACCCCACCTCTACTCAGCTCTTTCCCCCCTTCAGTTAATTCTCCTTGTCCCCCTATAGCCTAATGGTTATTACCCCGTAAGAATTTTTCTCTTTCTTCTCTTCACCCCTCCTTTGGTATTAATACCCACGGACTGTCCAACAGGACTATTCTCAGTTTCTTTCTCCTTCTTATTTTTGAATTTACAGACGTGGGCCCGGTGCACAAGGAATTGCCTGACATAACCCCAACCCAAACCCCAACCCCATACTTTCCCCCAACCTTGGCCCCCCCTACCTCCTCACCTTCTCTCTCCTCCCTCTAACTTGTTCCAGTCCTCCTCACCCACCCGAACACAACTTCCCTAATCCTAGCCTTAACCATCCCCTGCCCACTCTATTCCCAATCCCTAACCCTAACCTTTATACCTACATACACCCCCAGCTCCATAACCTATCTGAAGATTTTACAATCCTGGTGTTATTTATAATTCCTTTTATCTCCCCACCCTAGCTTTTATCCTCACAATGCCTCTTTGAAATCAAATAATCCCTCTAATTAGAGGATAAAAGATTGAGCTAACAAATTAACTTAAAAATTCCAGAGCAATGTGGAAAGAAAGAAACATTTTAAACAATAACTTGAATTAGACCTAACCTCATTAAAAACCCACTGCAATCTTATGAAATGAAACAAGGGTTAATAAATAATAGATGTTTACAATATTTTTTATATAGTAATATGCGTGTGCATATATATAACTTACCTTATTTATGCCTTACATGACATTACTGACCCCCCCCCCCTTTTTTCTTATTAAAAAGATTTTTTTTGCATGTTTTCCTATTTTTTATATAGATAGTGAGTTCCATGTAATTGCATTTTGCCATTAATAAGCACTTGCAGCAACTTTAATCTTATTATACGGTTGTCCAATATTTATTATTATTTATTATATTTGTATCAATATTAGCCTTTTTGCAGATGACTCAGATTCAAGAGAGGAAAAAATGGTACTTTCCATCCCAGACTAAATAAAAAGGACGATCAGCAGGATGGTCAAAAATATAAACAAAGAAACAAAAAGCGAAGCTTAAAACCTTCTTGTTTGATAAAAGCTTATAATTAGTTGTAGTTACAGTCCTAGTTATTTATTAAACTTATAGTTAGTCACAATTATCTCTATAGACACTGTTACAGTTAAGGATATAGCCCTTAGTAGGGCTGGCTCAGGCAACTGAATCATCCCCTAGTTATGCTGCTATAGGCCCTAGGCTGCTGGGGACATCCATGATTTACTGCGCACTTCTTCTTCTTTCTCTTTCTCTCCTCAGACCCACTCTCAAATCTATTAGCCTTTATTACATGTCATTAACTCTGTGTCCTCTCTGTCCCGTAGTCCTGTGTTTGTTTCTCTCTGGTCTCTCTTTCTCTGTACCTTTCTGCAGGTACCTCTGGCTCCCGGAGCTGCATGTCCTATGGTCCTAGCTCCACCCACCTGCTGCTGTTTATTGTTTACAATGATCTATTTCTAACATGTTTAATGTTCCGTTCTGCTACAGATAAATATTTGATTAATATTCTTTGCAAACTGTAATGTAAATAATTACCAGTCATGACAGCTTTTGCCTCCGTGCTCTGTTTCATAATTCTAATCTGCTGAGCACATTATCCAATAACTGTTCACTAACTGTAATGTAAATACTGACCCACATTGTCTGTATTATGCTGCATGTCTTTCTCCCCCTCTCCTCCATTCCTAGCTGTCCTATCTTCCTCCTTTTCCTCCTTTCACCCAGCCCGGCCATCGGCAGGAGGGTCCCCATCTGAGCCAGGTTCTGCTCAAGGTTTCTTCCTGTTAAAGGAGTTTTCCTTGCCACTGTCGCCTTAAGTGCTTGCTCTGGGGTCAGGCTCTGGGTCTCTGTAAAGCGCTTTGAGACAATTTTGATTGTGGAAGGCGCTATATAAATAAAATTGAATTGAATTGAAGGATGAGGAGATCCTTCCTGATGGGAGAATCGCAGAGTGAGCCTGTCGAGGGAGGAAAAGTGGTGGGAAACAAACATGATGACTCAGGAATTGTAAAAGGGTATAAACATACTGACCACCATGGCAAGAGCTGACCCAGTCTGAATCCACCCAAAATACACCTGGGGCCCTAATGGAATACTGCCTTGATGTCTGGAAGCCTCACAGGCAGGCCGACTGCTGGGTAATGGTGCATGACCCGACCGCCACTACTTGAGCCTTGTCTTCCGTGTCAGCATAAGGCAGAAAGGAAAAAATCTAGATGAATTTCAAGGAAAAAAACACAATTTGGTTCCTTGGTGATTCAATCTAAACACATATACCACCCTACAAGAACAAAAACATTCAAATGAACAGTTACCCTGGAGCAGCATTCTATCATTTCAGCATGTCTAGATAAAAACACCTGAACATCCCTATGGTGAAGATAATGGTGCTTATCCATGAGGAGTTAACAATGGGATCAAGAATCCACAAAGACCTCCATAAAACAACTCGCCATGTTTAGAAGGCTCGGCGGTGATCAATTTCTAGCGTAATTCTCTTCCATCATCCTTCTTGCCTCTCCTCCCTTGAGGGCAACAGAAAATCTAAAAGCATGCATCAATAACCCGGTGACACAATACCACACTCCCCTCTTTTGCGGTTTACATGTGAGTGAGCAGGCGAAGGGTCAGATAAGAGATAGTGAAGTCCATCTCCACTGTTTCTTAATATGGGGTTGAATAGTACTTGTCTGCTGCTATAAATGTTGATAAGCTAAAACCATGCCAGGCATAGTTTGACTTGACCTGTACACCTACATGGAGTGTAAGGCTATTGGGCAAGATCATTTAGTAGTGTTAATTTGTTTTTCTTAAAATGATATATTTAACTTTTTTTTGGGTGTTTGTATTTTATTTAACTTAACACAGAGATTTTTTGCACTGCTTTAAGTTAAGACAGTCAAAGATGCTCTTTTAGTTCATTCAGTGCATTCAAATAATGGCATTTAATGTTTTAATTATATGATGTCATTTTTGTGTATTTGTAGAATTTTGCTGTACACTGTGAATGTGCACTGAAGCTTGATTGAAGAAATAGTAGATGAAATCCAAAATCGTAATATCTACAGAAAAAAATCATAATTAGAACTTTCCTAAAATTGTTCAGCCCTGGGTGAGTAAGGAAATTTTGCAAGTAGCTGAGTTAATCATCTTATGTCCTATCTTGGGACAATAGCCCTGAAACTTATCAATGAGGTGCCAACATGGAGCACATAAGCCTTCAAGGCTACATGATGAGAGGGAACCAGTGTGGTATCTCTGCTCTCTAAAACAGGTTTGACTCCACTTACAGCAGTAGGTATACCATCATAGGAAAACACTTCTTGTGCTTGCTCCTTTCCATCAAGCTTCTGATGAGTTGTCTGAAAAAGAGACAAGTGTCTGGGTCAAAGTCATCCACCCCAATAATGAAAATGCTCTTGCACTAGGCGTAATGCTTCAGCCTTGCACACACAGGCAGCCATACACACCTACATGAACACCTGAAGCATCCGAGTCACAGACACTGCCTTTCAATCTGATCTCATTAGTGTGTTGACCCTAGCAACACTTCAAGACCCCGTCACTCCAAGTGAGAAGTAGGCATCCAGTAGACTGCGGTCCAGGAATGTGCGTCTGTCATCAGACACTGCAAATGAGCCCCAGCCAGGACCACCATCTTCATGACAGCTGTCTTGCAACCACTTCAGGCATGTTATTCAGCATTATTTGTTTGTTGTTGTTTGGAAATCGTGACCTTTAAAATGCCAGTTGTTGTTTTTTAGATAACCTTTGGCGACATCGAAGTGGGCAAGCAGACCAAAAAGTGTCACAGCTGATGCCATCCAGGAGGTGCGAGATACTGGCAGGCGGCAATATTGCCCAGGTCCAGGATCCTGAGATGCTGGGACAACTAAAAGACAATCAAACCTCTTCGGCTTTCCTTACAGCAATTTCTCCTGCACTCCAGCCTCATCTGTGCCATTAATGAGCAGGTGTTTTCTACAACTGTGTGGTATCAAAAAGCGTAACAGACTCAATTTCAAAATGTTGGAAAAACGTACTGAGCAAAAAAAAAAAAAATAATCCCATGCCAAAGCATCCTCATTCTAACTGCGTTCGCCCAGAATTTTCCGTTATGATACATGTTCGTGACTGTATCTAAAAATATCAAGAATATTTTAAAAGTTTAAATGAAGATATGAAATAATACAATATAAAATACAATGAAATATAAATACAATAGAAAAGAATAATTATATTATTGTATATTAGATCATCAAGTAGTGTCAGTTGAGTCTGTCAGCTTCTGGGTTGCCTGTAAAGGGATTTTAGGTCCAGCACGTGTGAAGTGTTGGTGACACATGTCGACACAGTACCAGTACAGTTTGGCAATGTGTCAGCGGCTTCGCTAATATCATCACCCATCACTCGTTTCCACCTGTTTCCCGTACCCTGTCTATATATTGTCTGTGTCTCCCTTTGTTCCTGTGCCAGTTCGTCTTGTCTCTAGATCAAATGAACCAAAGCGTGTTATTCTCGTCTGTGCTCTTCTTGTCAGGTTTTGTGTGTACCCTGTCTTTGTTTGAGTTTGTTGTTTTTCCTTGTAGTGATTTTTGTGTTAACTTGTTTTGGTGATTTTATGTTCTTCTTTTGGTATTTTTTGTTTCCTTGCGTTTTCCCACGTTTGGAGTGATTATTGGCCTGCTACTGTTCCAGCTAAAGACTTTACTTTTGATTCTGCTCCTGGAGTCGTGCTTTTAGGTTTCCGTCTTTGCTCAGTCATGACATACTGTACTCGTGACCTCAATATAATATAAGCACAAGGGGCAGGATACTCAGCTGCAGGTCAAGAGAAATCTCTCCAGCCTCAAACAAATGTGTTCCAGAGAAAATGTCTCTTCACTGGAAAACACAAAGGCATTCAGTATTAACACCGCAAGGTACAAAATATCAGTTACAAGGCGACGTTCAAAAAACCAAGACCACATCAACCGTCACTATCATTGAATTGAATAAAACTTACATAGGGTGTCCTTTGCTGGCTGTGGGTCATGAATGTATATTATAAGTCTTTACTGACAATAGAAATCTCGCAAATCAATAATATATGGTTCAAGCATAAGAAATCAATATATGGTTCAAGCATTGATAGTTGTGTGAAATTATATTGTAAATCTTTTCAGGAATGATGGTTTTGAATCTAAAGAGCTTTGTTGGGATGCGACTTTACTATACTTTCATATGTTTTTTGGATGGTCAGGATCTTATTTTAAGAAAGACAAGTAAGAAAGTCAACAGAATGGAGATGATGGTCAGAATCCTGAGGGACAAAGGGTTGAGAGCTTCAGTTAGCTCCACTTGACAGAGATTTATCTGTACTTCAGAGAGTCAGATTCAGAACTGATTTTTCTTGACTCATGTTCTAAAGGAACAACTCTCTGAAACTTACTAAATCATTCCTGAAGTACATGACACATAGATGATCTGATACACAGAAAAGAACTGAGATCCTCTGGTTAATGCACCTGTGCACATTTTATTTCCCTTATCAATAAAATCTCTGCAGATCATCTGCTCCATATGTCAGACCTGCTGCTGTCCAGTCGGACAAACCTCATTTAACCTCTGATGTTTTCTCTTTTCTTTGGAGATGACATCTCCAAATAAAATTTATTCTTTTAATAACTATGACTACATTTTAAAAACACATCATGTGCTTTAACCTCCAAATGATATTAGTTTGCTTTATTCTGGAAATACAACCCTTTTTTGAACATCGACTCAACATTTATTACCTTCAATATTTTTTTCTGGTTTCTATGAACAAGTGAAGGATCATCAGATCATGACAAACTCAATGTGACTCCTGCTGCAGGAGGTTGTTAAAAGGGCAGACAGAGAGGAAAAACCAATAATATCAAGTGAAGAGGTACAAACATGGTGTGAAACAGTTTGGAGCTAACTAGATGTTTTCTTCTCTGACATGTCGGACACAAAACCTTCTTGAACAGACATACATTATTCCATCACCTCCTTCCATTTCATAGTGATTGGTTTAACTTGTTCTTCAAGGGAAGTTCAGTGACAAATTCTCTTGTATCCAACCACTGATTTCTGCTTTTCAATCCCATTTTTCTCAGAGACCTCCAGTGGTATTCTGTCTTCATGGTGGAGGTTGCTGCTCACTCACCAAAGCTGGATCACTCAGATGCAGGTGTATTCTCACGACAATCACCTACAAGCCCTTGGCTGCACAAATTTGATCTCCATTTATTTAATTATGTGACTTTCAAACCAACTGGCTTCACCACTGATGATTTAGATGTGTCCTAGGTGTTTTGTGTTTTTAAATTAATAATATGAATTCAGATCACATTTTTGAGATATAATGTGCTGTCATTAAAGGACTTTTCTGTTTGAGTGTCAAAATAAATTAGAATTAAATTAAATTCCTTTGATTCAATGTGTATTTGTTTTACAACACTGAATGTGAAAGAGCCTTAGATGAAACACTGCTCTTAAGGCGGAAGTGACATACAGTGGCTACAGAGTATTCAGACCCCTTCAGTTTTTGCAGACTTCACTGTTGTAGATTTCTTTAAATAAGACTAAGTCAGCATTTTGTTAATCAGTCAGTATAGATTGAAAATGGGCCTGATTCATTTGATTTAGTATCTATTCGAAATTTATTTGCTTTGTCCTTAAACAGCTAGGATGGCTTCACAACACAAGCTTTCTCTCTTCACCATCTTTTAGTGGAGGCGTTTCAAAGTCATGTTAGGGCCGACAGTCTCTCCCTCCTTCTCAGTGTTCTGGGAGAACTTCCCTAGTGTTTCTTGTTTGTCCCCTGTTTGTCTGTTCTTGTCTGTGTGTGTGTGTGTGTGTGTAGGCCTGGGTGTGGTTGGCTTACTTTGGGTTTCCTGCCAGAGCTCCTGCTCACCTGTCTGCAATCACCTCTGTATTTTACCCTCAGCCTGCAGTGTATGCTCCCACCACTTCTTCTCTCCACACCATGTTGTCAGTTCACAGTAGTGTCTCCTGTTAATGATAATGTTTGATGTGTGCAGGTGGATAAGCTCAGTGTTGATTGAATGGGCTGATTCTCCCTCCACCTGTGTGTCTGTGACAAGTCTGACACTTCACATTACTGACAGTGCTGAGGTGTCAAACAGGTTTAATGAAGAGATGTAGGTTAGTTTGGTTTCCCTAGCGTGTCTCTTCAGGATGTGAAATAATGAATGAACCTGACTCCCACTGAATGAGAAGCTCACTGTTGTTCAGTCCTTGTGAGGAGTTTACACCTGATCCATATTCTATCACAGAAATTGAACCACTCACTAAAAACCTCACGGTTTCATAATGTCACCATGAAATGTTCATGTTCATGCAGCAGGGAGAATCTCAGGGTCGCCTTGGTGTCAGTCACGTTATAATGAATGAAGGCTGTGGGATGTTTGGGAATCCTCTGCTGGTGGAAGGCATCCTGCTCTGAATCTTGTTGTCTTGTGAGTTTTAAGAAACCGCACTCAGGGAAACAAATCCCACATGATACAAACACAGTCTATAGTTTGATTCCTCTCCCCTGTCTGAAGTCAGAAGTTGTCTGACATCTATTCATTTCTAAAAATCCTCTAGCATTAACCACTGCAGTTCAGTGGGTTGTGTTGAGATTGTAGGTGTGATAAGTGATAATAAAACAGGTTTAAGGAATTTTAATGAATGAATGAAATGTGTCAGGATGCACTGCAATAACAAATAAAAGTTTGATGGATGATAGTGATAAACACACAGTTCCCACATAATTATTTCTCCTTGTATTCAGTGAGACAGGTATTGACCGAACATTAACTGTCATTGAGTGGTGCTGATTATGTTAGAATTTTAGAACTTTCCCACATTGTCAAATAATTATTGGTAATTATTATTAGTAGTGTTAGAGCAGCCTTTAAGCCATTCCTTCAATACACTGAGGAAGCAATACAGAAATTCAGAGGTTCATTAAACTCAGGAGGACACACTGCTGCATTTAAATAACATTTAATCACAGAGAGTTTAGAGCTGCTAGATAAATGAGTTATATGGTTTAAGAAAATCAGATAAACCTTGAAAATGGAAGTTACAGGAAAAAAACATTGTCTAAAGGAAGTTTGACCTCATAACCTCCAATCTTCACAAATCCTGACTACAGCCTTAATGAGAAGGAAATCTTCTTTCAGCTCCCTGAATGCAAAGGTGGCTCCCAAATACACAGTCACAGTATTTCAGGGTGGTACTTGTGAGTGCTTTCATGTAGTACTGAGAATGAGTGTAATTTAGAACATTTTAAATAATTGTATTAATGAGACAGTGTAAAGTGATGTTAATAGTCTTTTAAATTGCTCTAGTATAATATTTTCATTTCTCAGAACTATAAAAGATTAATAGGAATTAGGATTGGTGTGTTATTTTTTAAGTAGTTTGTAGTGATTGTAGTGGTTGTTGTAGCAGTAGTAATATCTATACTTCCTTAGTGAGTAAGTAATTGCACATCAGAGTAACTGATAGTGACTTAGCTTGTTTATTGTTCATGTCGTTCTAATAACATGTTATACTATAATGCAGTAGTAGTATAATTGATTATATGTTATTTTCCAGTTTAAATATTCTTACATAGTTTGTGAATTTGTTTCACAAGCTCGATTATGTTCTCACATAGATGAAATAAGCTAATCTCCAATTCACCAGCCTCCAGCCAATCAGAAAAATTGGACTCTCTTCCTCTCTGAATTAAATGTTATCTGCAGTATCAGAGTGTGTTCAATGGAGACTCTGAGCACTGGCTGACTTGCACAGCTCTGTTAGCACGTGTGGACATCTTCTGAAACATATACAGATCATTCATTAGGACTAAGAAAGTATGGTGAATAATAATATGTCTTGTGTACTTTGTTACCTTGGCACATTATGATCTTCAACTTACTGCATAACTCTGAACCTCCAGATCTGCTCCATTACCCATTGATGTGGCTGATTAACCCATGGATGCATGACCTACCAATACCTTTTATCTTCCATAGGTGGGGTCAAAAGCAATATTAATTAGAATAAATGTAACTTTTGCAGTAAACTTGAAATTTCTTTTAATTTTGATTTAAAGATAGCAATTTTATTATATATTTTGATTAACAAATGAGTGATTTCATTTTGACATATTCATTTATCATATTTTTATTCACATTTTGTCACAAAAGAAACAATCAATCAATCATGTATCAAAAATATCAAAATCAATTGTGTGTATGTCTGCTCCTGTTACACAATGAAGGATGAACAGAGAATGAACATAAAAGTAAGTCCAGGGACCATAACACTGTCCACGCACATGCTTAAAGAGACACAAATGTCTTCTCTCTCTTCTCACTGTGTGCAACTGTTACAAATGACTTGCTGCTTGGCTGTGATCGTTACGCACAAGGAATACTGCATTTCCAGCAGCATTTGGTGGCTGCGATCTTTGTTTCTTGGACACATCTGGCATCTCTTTCTCTTCATTGGCCTGTGTGCTTCTCTCTGTGGCTGGATTGCTTTGTCACTCCACACCTACCCATTGCTTCAGTGATGTGGGTTGGTGGTTGAGTTACCTCTCAGTCGACTTTTCATGTAGTCTCAGCTCTTTTAAGCTCTGTGAGTGTTTTATGATAATCTGTAAAAGGCGACCTAACAGATAACTTTTATTACAAAGGAAGTTATAGTAAATGGTAAAAGAGTCAAAAATATAGTAGGTCTCCCACAATAAATGCAGTAATACATTACAGTACTAAACATACTTTCAGTAACTAACTAACTACTTTAGTTGGTAGTAGCTAACTAGCTAACAACAAGGTCTTAACTAATTTTGAGGGACAATAATAATACCCTATCACAGAAAAGTCATAAGATAGTAAGGTAACTTTGTAGTTGGTAATGCAGCTAATATTTAACAACAAAATGAGCTAATTTGATGAAACAATACTAATACCTATCTTGAAAAAGTCCAACTAGCTTTGTAGTTGGTAGTAGCTAACTAGCTAACAACAAAATAAGTAATTTGATGACAATAATACTAATACCCTATCACAGAAAAAAGTCAACTAGCTTTGTAGTTGGTAGTAGCTAACTAGCTAACAACAAATGAGTAATTTGCTGACAATAATACTAATACTCAGAAAAAATGAATAAATGAAGATATGCCCATGTATGTTTAACATTGACAGAAATGACCTCCTTGGTGGTGAAACTGTAGCATCAGATGTTATGCCAAAGTGCAACAATAAAGTGTATACTGACAATCACCAGTTGATAAGGATCAAGGTTCCTGGGCTAGCTTCAAGATTTCATAGGAATGTAATGGGGTCATTTGACCAGCTCATGAAAGAATGGGAGTAGTCATGAAAAACTGCAGATTTCTAGCCGAAAAGTGTGAAAAAAAAAATTTAAGAAGTGCAATGTACCATGTCACAAACATGTTTTTATGAAGATACCTGAATATGAAATATAAATACTTTTAATTTAAGATTTTGAAGAATAGCAGCCCTTGGGGTCATTTTGACCCCACTTATGCATCTAAGGGTTATCTAGTTTATCACTTTGGGTTCAGCATCTGTGAATGAATAAAAAGCGACAAAGTCCAGGTGGAGGTGGGAGGAGGTGGAGGAGTCTCTCCAGTGTGCCACGGGGAGCTGTGTAGAGGACAGAGCAACAGCAAGGCAGTCCAGATACTGATGATTCTCTTTCAGATCCAGGAAGACACCTGGGGATGATGGTGGAACGACAGGTGGAGCTGTTCTCAGAGCAGTTCAGACTGCAGCACTGAGAGTCTTCTCCACTTCTTCTGTTTCCTCTGTCAGTCACTGCACAGTGGGCTCTCTCTCACTCTACCTCCCAATGTTATGGACCAATCAGAGCCTCTCTACACACAAGCTGCTGCTGCTTCCAACCTCTCTGGATCATCAGGACTGGCCGTCCTCTCTGCTTTACACACAGTCCTCTTCACTCTCTCCTTTAGAAAATCGCTCCTCCATCTGTTGAGAGAGAGGGTGACAGACAACAGAGGTGACAAATCAGTGTTCAGAGACTCACTTCATCAGCCTGTCAGTCACTGATGCAGCACATCCAGTATAAGAGCAGCAGTGGAGCAGCTGTGTGGTGTAGCAGCTTCCTCTCAGCTCTCCATGTTAGCGTGTTGGACTGAAGACACTGAGCTGGGCTCACACACCTGCTGAGACTTTTAGCATCCGTCTGTTCACTCACAGACATTTTCACACTCAAGTCACAGTGGAAATAGCTGCTTCGAGTCATGAAGCTTCATTACTGCACAAACAGTTTAGTGATGGATTCACTGCTGTTACATGTCAACTCATGTTCCATTTAAGAAGATATCTGTGTGTTGATGAACATCTGATCTGCTTCTGAAATATCAATGACAAATAAAAATGGAGGCTGTCACTGAAAATGTCTGACAGATGGACAGATATACGAATGTGATCCTTGGACTTCAGCAGAGGTTCTGCTCTGTATCAAAACACACAATCGCAATCAGGCTGATCCTGATCCAGCTGACGCCAATCTGTCTCTCTGTTTTCTGTCCAATCCTGAAGCCTGTCAGCATTCTCTCACCTTCAATGAGAATAGCCACTGAGGAAGGTTTGGAGGTTTACAGGGCACTGGATCTTTTGCTTTGATACGAACTTTGAAATGTTTAGGACAATACTGATGAAGCAGCATGGACTTGTCCCAACCCTCTATGACCTCAGAGTCTTCAGTCTACAGTGTGGACTGCGTCTGAGACCAGACAGATCCCTTCACTCCTGATCCTTGCAGCTTGTTTGTAGCTCTCAGCTCCAGGTCTCCTCGATGGGAGGGTTGGACTTCAGAGCTGAGGCCAGAAGGCACAGCTGATCTCGACAAACTGCAGTGTGTGAGTTCTGAGGTTTCATTGAAGTCAGACATTATTCATATTAACTGACTGAAATGAGAGTGAAACTGTAGGAAAAATTCTTAGTCTGAGAAAGAAAGAGTGACAATATGGAACAACTATTTTAAATGTCATTCATTCATTCATTCAAGATGAATGGATTAAAATTCTGGATGAAGATAAACCAGGTTCAGTTGTGGATTAAAAGATCTAAGATCTCCAACAGTAACAGACAGTGAACTGACCTCAGAGTCTCCAGTCTACAGTGTGGACTCTCAGAAAACCACACAGCAGCTTCACTCCTGAATCCTGCAGCTCTGTTGTAGCTCAGCTCCAGGTGTCTCAGATGGGAGGGGTTGGACTTCAGAGCTGAGGCCAGAGAAGCACAATGATCTCTGACAAACTGCAGGAACTCAATCTGAATAAAGAATAAATCATGTGGATAAAAATCATTTCTAATCCAATCAGATATGTCCTAATCAATGAGCTTTCACTAACATGAGTAGAGGGACTTTGTCCTTCTCTTATTGTGGATCATCATAATGTCGCCAGCTACACACATCATCCAAATGTCACCCACAACATTCATGGGCCAACTATTCATGTCAACACAGATTCTGCTTAACATGCTGCTGAGCTCAGTCAAGTCTGGAATTAGAAGATGAATCAAATCAGACATGTTGGACTAAAGCTGAGCTTTGATTCACCACTGGGAAATGGATCAAAGTTCAAATGTTCAGTCCTGATCCGGGAAAATGTCTTGCTTGGTCCTGGTCTCTATCCTGCAGATCAGCTCAGAAATCCACAACTAAACACATATTCAACTGAACAACAACTATTTTGATCCCCAGGTACAGATGGATTTAATGGAAAACTTTGGAAAATGCTCAGCAAGGAAGTCACATATACAATGTAATCGAATACTGCTGATAATACTACTACTACTACTACTACTAATAATAATAATA